>BMAO01002088.1:0-32451 GCA_019973975.1 Trichonephila clavata
AAGTACTTCTCATTACTTTTGTTATTAATTGCATGACGTATATTATAAATTTTCTTAAAAACTGTGTTTAAGAAACGCTTATACACAGCTAGGGAAGTAACATTAAAAATATTTTGCAAATTATCAGAGCTAATAAATGAATTTTTAATTTTGAAACTGGGTAAATACATATCATAAATGTGTCAAAAGCAATCAAAAGGGGGAAAACTTTAAAGTGTATTCAGCAAATACACAAATACAAACAAATAATGTGAATATTCAATGTTGAATAACTTTTGGCATATGTTTAAATCAAGTTACTGTAACACATTGCACATCAAATCAGTTGCATCTTCCGTTTTCCAAAGCATATACAGCGAGGGATTGTGTTTAATTATGCAAAGAGATATTCTCTGGCTTTTTTTTTATTGTTTTGTGTATTAGAAAACTATCAGAAACGGTTTGTAACAGTTGGAAGAATTTACATATACGTGTATTTTTGAAGTATATATGATTTTGTTGGATTTTTTCTTCCAAGATCATAAAATCCTTCAGTCATTTGACTTTGCGGAATTTCTTCACGTGGTTACATTTTGAAGTGCACTTTTTATACACAATACGTTGAATAATGTAATAACCGAGGTATTTCGTTTGAGGTTATTCACAATTAGACTTGAAATTCAAATGAAGTCGATAGCAGAATTGCAAAAAAAGAAAAGAAAAAAAAGCAAAGTACCTTTCAGCCCTTTTTATTATGTTCGGAATAAATTCATTAAAATGTTATATCTTATTTTATAAATCAGTTCCAGACTTATAATTATCTCTTCAGTTATAATGAAAAGGTTCCTTAATTAATTCAAAGAGAACTGGATATAAATCAGAAATAAGTTTAATGTTTTTATTCTTCTAAAGTATTGCCGAAGCTTTTACGTTAATTAATTAAAGTTCATCATTAAAACAACATTTTTTGCCCATTATTTCCAGTAATAGATTTAATTTACTGATGCTCTTATGAAAGTTATTGATAAGAATCTCTTAATTACAATTTAAATTTAACTTCTTTGAACAGCCTCTCTTTTTTTGTACAAATTAAGAAGTGGCTTTCAAAATGATTATTTATTCAATTTTATTTAAGGAAAATAAACATTAAGTTTTTAAGAAAACAGGAGAGCAAATAAAATCGTTTTTGGCTAATTTTCAATAGTTTAGTATCAGAAACACATTGCCGAACAATTATAACTAAATGAAAAATAATAGTTAAATAGATTATTAAGCTTATTAGAAGGCTCTGAAAAAAATTTGCAATTTTTTAAAAGATTTGCCCATAGATTATTCTTAAAGTTTTTAAAATGTGAATTAAAGAATTTACTGTTCTATTTTTAAGAACAATGCATATTATTTGTTGCATTCAAAAAACTAAGGACAGGAGATTCCCCCGAAACTTAATGAAATATTCGAAACATTAAATGAAATTACTCTGCTACTTCTAATATTTTCGAAAATTTTTTAACAACTTTCTTATACAGACCGAAAAAATTTACAATGGATACTGTATTTCGTACTAAAAAAGAAAAAAATGGATACAAATTAATTTTGATATTTAAATTTTATCATACATTAAATTTTAAATTTTGTGCAATGGTTATCGAATTTGGTTTTTCTGCAGAATTGCATTAAGTAGAATAAACAATGTAAATATTTTTGACTTAATAAATTGTTTTTGTAGATTATTTAAAGCAAATAATATGAGAAAAAATTGTTATACACTTTATTTTATTTAGAAATATTTTCCTATTATCATTTATTTGGAAAAATCTATTTAATATATAAGAGAGCTTATATCTCTCATCACTTGATTCAAAGACTTACGAGTATTGTTTATCGTTTTAGGTGTATTCGGAGAAGATATTCTAAAGATACCAAAGAAGATGCCAAAGGTATTCCTTAAAGTAAGAAAAATGACCAAAGTAAGATTCCTATGAACATGCCTCATACATTTCGACTGTTTCTGTTACAAAGAAC
Source organism: Trichonephila clavata (assembly GCA_019973975.1). Lineage (NCBI taxonomy): Eukaryota > Metazoa > Arthropoda > Arachnida > Araneae > Nephilidae > Trichonephila > Trichonephila clavata. The sequence continues at coordinate 2,002 of BMAO01002088.1, forward strand.
AGGATCAATGTGAACTCTAGAGAATTATGAACCGATTTTCGATAGAGAGATTTGTATAGATTGAATGGTTACTATTGAAATTCGTCGCAGAGAGATATGAAAAGGAAAAGAAGAAAATAGAGTTTCGCAAAAGGAATTTAAAAGAATTATGATAAAAATGCATAGAAGATATCGAAGTAAAAGTATTAACTGGGAAGGTATTAATTGAAACAACGAATGGTAATTAGGAGAAAAATTGAAATAAACTACCTTTAACACGTTTTGAGATTTAAATTTAAAAAAAAAATGTAGAGTACAGATTAGAAGATAAATATTGAAATTCGTATATAAGTTGAGTTTCACTCATTTTTAAAGTTAATGAAGAAGTATAATATATATACTGTTCAATTTATAATTTTCTTTTTTAGTTACATTCACATACCTTGAAATTTGATCTATGAGTTATTTAATGTATTTTCTCTGAATACACACAAGTTTTGTTCACTCATAAGGTATCCAACTACTCTAAAATTGTGAATTTTGCAAAAAGGGGCAAAATTTGTTATGATTTTATTTTATAGGGTACCATATTAGCTTTATAAAAATACCAAGTTTATTCTTTTCCGTTCACTAGAGCAAAAACTACAAGTGTTTTAGTAAAAGTGGGTAGTGTTTTAGTAGCCATTACTTTAAGCAAGATGCCATACTTTAAAACGCGTTTTACTCGAAATGTGTTTTTTTTTAAGATGCTCAAACAGGGACAGTGATTTCTCAAAAAGTTTTTGAAAATAGTTGACTGAAAGTTTTTGTGTATGTTCTGTATAATAGTGTTTCATATAAGTGTTTTAACCTTCAGATTTATCAATCACTATTTTATTACAAAATTTACAATTCCTTATGTGAATATAATCACTGTTTTTGTAAGCAATTTCAAATAATAACTAAGATAAAGTGCTGTAGTTTATGTAAAAATTAAAGTATCTCTTATCTTGTAGGTTATTTAAAAAAACATTGCTACACATCAGAATTGAAAATTTGTTCATAAAATTTTAGTAGAGAATGGGAACTGTTTGTGTTGTTTTTTGTAAATATTTACCAATTTTTTCCCATTTTAGTAATAATAGTTTATTTTTCTCTTTTTAGTTTTAGCATATTTTTCTTAAAATGTACTAAACAAATCTAAAATCCCCAAAAAAACCTCCGTATTTCCATCTTTTTAAAATAAAGTTGTCGCAAGTAGTCGGATACCTTAATAATCTAAATATATTATGAGACCTTCTAATAAACGAAAGATATTTCGTTTAGCAGAACAGAGATGCATATAATAACCTGTCGTGGTGCAATTGCTTCTAAAAAAAACCGAAATCAATATGAATTTTTCTAAAGAGTTGTGAAGGCTCAGAACTTGCTTACGCTTACAAAATTTGTGTAAATTAAAGATTACTTATGGAAATTCGTCGTGCAGGATGAAAAAAGAAAAAGAAGAAAACAAATTCCGATAAGTATCAGAAATAATAATGAGAAAGAATAAAAGGTAAGATAGAGTTTTCAATTGAAATATTGAAATTATGGAATATTAGAAAAAAATTAAACTGCCCGCATTTGAGTTTCTTTTAAGTTTATTTGTAAGAAAATGAGAAAAATTGTAAAATTTTGTTTAAAAAGTATATAAATTTACTAAATTAGTGACGGTTAATTTTATTTCGATAATATTTTAATGCCCTTAGCTTATGTATGAGAAAACAAAATAAAATAATACGTGAGTGTATTCGCATTACAATTAATTGTTTTTATCCATATAAATTCCCATGTCTTTTTATTTTTTATATATGACAACTACAACCTACTTCTATAAATATTAATTGAATTTATGATCAAAACATTATTGTATACCATATTAAATAAATTTTTATTTTAATGAAAAATTCAATATTATTTAGTTAATTGTGGTTTTCCTTTAAAATACTAATATAATGTTTTTATTATATATAAAGGAATTATAAAAAAATAAAAATTTTATTATACATAAATTTTCCTTCAATTTTTTTTTGGAATTCATTTACTGTTAATGTATGTTAATAATTACATTTATACAACATTTGGAATGAGTAAAAGCGGAAGAATATTGCATTTTATTTGATATTTATACGTATTAACATTTATTATTTACCATAATTGCGAAGGTTTTCTCAAAATATTTAAAATACGATTAATAAATAAGTTAACTAAAAATAAAATGGAAAAAGAAGTATGAAAGATATTTTTTAAAAATAAATTTTTTATCTAATTTAAACTAATATTTATGCAGAGAATAAGTGATATATTTTACTCCGTTTTTTATTGGATATGTATATATAAAAAAGCAGGATTTTGATTTATCGCAATGTATTCATTATATATAATCGGAGAAATAATAAGAAATAATAATGACTCCCAACTCTTTTTTTTACACGGTAGATACATTCCTTGGAAAACCGTGCAAAAAAAGTCGTGTAAAAAATATACGTTACTTCTGGCAAATAGGGGAAACATTCCACACACACATCTTTAAAAAACCGTGTAAGATGAAAAATCTCTATAAAAACTGTTTTACATATTCATAAAACAAAAACAATTCATTTTTATTACAAGAAAATTAAACTTAGTCTACAGTGAAAAATCTCAGTCTGTGAGTACATGCAACATATTGAAATGCAAACTGAAATTATATAGGAATAAAACTACTAACAACTATTCATAGCTACTTGATAACAAACATTCACGTTTATAATGAACTGGGTTCAAAAATGTTGTCATGATTAGATGTGTCAGATATGTCTAGCACAGCTGTCGGTTTGGATTCAATTGAAGAATTTTAGTGCGTTAATAACGACCTCAGCTGTTATTTTTTGTTGTTACAAAATCTGTTATTAGCGGCTGTTTTTTGGCTTCTCAAGTTGTTTATATAAATTTTGGTACCCTTACAAAACTTATGATTAGAATGAAATTATTATGCATGATCTATATCAGGATCATAAGCAAGAAAATGTTGTTTCATTCTTGAAGCTAATTTTGAACCCTCGCTAATTAAATCAGATGTTAGAAGCTGAGTTTCACCTTCGGCTTTGTCATTTTTATAAACTGTCATAAATTTGATCAAATCATCCTCATCCAAAAGGCACGAATGCCCATATTTTTTTTGAAATTCGTGTTAGAACAAAAAATTTAAGTGAAAAAAAATCCTTAAATTCGTGTACCGTGTTATTTCAAAATCGTGAGAAATAAGACCGAGTACAAAAAAGATTTGGGTGTATTTACAAAGAAAACTTTACATCAACATAATCTGCTCGTTTAATTTCAATACACACAGAGAGGAACCATATTAAAAAGGAACTAGTTTAAGTATAGGATATAAAAAAACTGCATTTCGGAGAGAAGAAAAAATTAATTTTTTATAAAATACTTTATCGGTTGACTTCCTGATTTTCAGAATTAGTTAGGTAAGAAAACCTCCCTACAGAGAAATACTTTTTACAAAGTAATTTATATTTTGCACGAATTTATTGCTTAATTTTTTTTTTAATAATTTTTTATTACATATTCTTCAGTGTACCATAATTTTTAAAACTTATCTTTAAAAGGTATGCTAATTTTTTATGTTCTGTTTTTAAGTATAGTTTTAAACTGAGAATCTCTCGTATCTTGTTTGCTTGTAAATAAATCTCTTAACAAAAAATAAGTTTTTTTTATAAGTTTTCTCTGAAATGGAAAAAAAAATTCTCAAAATGCTTAAAGTAAACGAATTTTACTTCTATTCTGTTCATACTATCATGGTATGCTTAAAAATAAGCGTAAGTGCTTGGTAAAAAGGAGATCTTTTCCTTTGCAAAAATTCAAAATTTAGCCTTATTTTTTTTCACACAACGAATAATTAAACTCAAATATATACTTTACTGAATATGTGTAAAAGTGTTGATTTTTAAAAGGTATTCGTGCAAAAAATGAAGATTATAAGCTCTTACGCGTTTAAAAAAACAGAAATTCTTTGAAAGTTCTTAATGGAAAGATGTTAAGTATGGGTTAAGTTTGAATAAATTTATTTCGATATCTTTTTCCTTCGACTTACAAACAAATATTGAAAACTCTATGACGTGAGTAGATAGAACAAATAGTTTCAATTAAAAAAATTATGTTATGATTATATTTTTTGGATGACACGCGTAGAGGTGGTTTTTATTTTATCATGGAGGGGGGGGGGGGCTATGTGTTGTAGTAATAACGAAATTTATCTTTTGTTTTTCTGATCCAAATTTATATTTTCGAGAGATATCAATGCTATTTTTGCATGCATAGAGTTTAGATGTGCTTACAGGGCACTATGTTTTGCCACTCTTATTTAGTGATTGCATTTCTGCTAAGTGTTTATGTGTAACTGAAACACTAAATGTGCGTCGAATATACTGTATTTAATTAACTATATTTGCAAAAACAAATTAAATGATGATGGATATTTTTTAATTAATTGAAAAACATACTCATTCAAAAGAGATTTTGTTTTAAACTTTTTAAAAAAATTAATAAGGAAAGTGAGAATTATGTTTAAGAAACTTTTGAAATGTAAGATTTACGAAAAAATTCTATTATTGTTGTGAATAAGAATAATGCTTGAAGAACTCTTTAAACGAGTTAAATTTATAAGAAATTTATCGAAAATTCATGGTTAAAATTATAGATGAAAAATATTCTCCAAATCTACTTTCGAAATTTCTTTAATACAAATTTTATCGAAATTCTCCTCAACAAAATAAGAAAAAAATTAAAAATATCACTTCTCAATTAACCCGAATCAAACAATTGTTCCAGTAGAATATTCTACGATTTTTCAATGAGAGAAACTTTTATCATTTAGTCTCTGTATTCTTGGCTGTTTGCTGCACCAATTTAATTTTTTCTATTTTTTTTGTCTTCCGTTGTTGACATTTTTAAACATGCAACGGAAAATATTTACAGTTACACGACAATTTAATTTTCTGTGTATATTATCCGTTGTCGTAAAATTGAAACATCGATAGGTAGATGCAGTTTTTCAAATGCAGTAAAACTCACTTAATGCAAAATTGAGGGGACTAAAATATTTTTTCGTGTTAAAAGAATTTCGTGTTAAGGTATCCGAACACGTTGAAATGACCGAATTCGGTCAAAGCACTTATTTTTAAATTTTTTATCTTGTGGCTTTTAAAAACATATTTGTTTTGTTTCTACGTTACCTAGAGACCAAGTTACAAACAATTTGTAAAACAGTTACAAAACAGGAAGTGGGCCTTTAATATACCAGAAGTGGATATTTAAATTGTTCAAAATCTAGCATGGCGAATCTGATAATTCAAAATGTAAATGCATTTCTATAAAACTTTTTGAACCTGATATTTATATTTTTTTCTAGAGAATGTGCTAAAATAATTCTTATTCTATAAACATTTTTGGAGTCATGGCCTGTTATTTTTAAATAATGGTCTCATTAAGAATGTCACATTTCCTATACTATTTACTCAATCCGCTCTAAAATTTTTAAATTTTAATACAAATTATAATCAAGACTTTTGTAAAATATAGATAGTTTTTTAAAAAAAATTGTAAATTAAATATTATTATTTATTAGTATTCATTCCTAAAAAGTATTTATAATTTTTTTGCATACTTTTTTTAAAAAAACATACTTTAAACGTGTTTGGATATAAAAGGCATAGCAAAAAAAAAAAAAAAAGACACACACTCTACAAAATTAAACTTTTTTGAGTAAAAATCATTGAAATTTTGCAATACTAAAATCCTGACTGATTTCCGTTTTCGTCTTCTGTTTTTGATCAACGTTAAGAAGCGCTAACTTCATTTTAAGCGAAATATCTCTGTTTTTGCTTTCCCACTGAAGTCTTTGGCATTGTGCTAGAAATAATTTTCTTTTAAAGTAGGGGGAAAAAACCGCATGCCAAACTCACTGATTTTTACTCATTCTGCGATGTATTCGCCATCGAATTTCAAAGCCAACTGATGAAATATGAGATATTTTTTTGTGGCTTTTGTAGGGATGGAGAGTGAAAATAACTCAGATAAACAAAACTGCCTCGTGTCACAAGCTACTCCGAGAATATTTCAAAATCAAGTCAGCTTCCTTTCGACGAAACATATTAAGTAAACTTCCCTTTTATTTCATAACCCTCTTAATCCTCGCCTGCGCAGTTGTGTTTCCGTATTTTGTTCTGAATGAGTAAATTCTGCAAAAGTTCTTAGCACTACTATACCTTTTTTAAACGTTTTTGAGACTTAACATCTTTTCCGTAACCATTCCCTGAGATCGCGATAGCATATTGGTCATGGTCAGAGACTCACACCTAACGTGTCATGAGTTCGAGTCCTAGTGCCGCTGAAGACTCGTCGTGTAAAAGGGGCCGATGCACGCTAAATCTGTTGAGGAACAAAGTTCTCTCATTGGCGTAGTGTGTTAGTTAGGAGAGGGGTTAAAGCTCAGGTGTTATCCTCGTCCTGTGACCGTGTTTCAAATTTTCGAAGTTTGTCGCTTTTTTGTTCTCGTATTGTTTTATAGCGGGACAAAAATAAACACTCACTCGCCATATCCATTGTGCCGACAAACAAATATTATATAGTTTCTTCAGATCAATTCACATTTTTCAAAAAATATCTGTGTATTTTATTTGTTATTCTCTATTCATTAACAGTAAGATAGATTTATTTCTTAGCTATAAATTACTACAAGAATAGGGACACAAAGGGAAACAACTATTCGGACAGTTTCGATTATTGCCAACCTTTATCTTTCGTCTTACCTCTGTTGGCAAATAAAACTTTCTTTCTTACTGCTTGGTGTAAGTCTAACCAATTTCTGAGATAGATAAATAAAAGATAACAAAGAAGGTAGAAAAAACCCTGTTAAAAAGAGTTTCCGGTATAAAGAAAGAGGCAATCGTCATTTGTCAATAGCTTTAATTCTTTTTAAGACAGGGTAATTTATTTTCCTCCTTGTGGAAGCTTTCTGCTCTAAAACGGTCAATGTGTAACTTGTAGTTCCAAAATTGAAGGTTGTGGACTTTAGTACTTTCCTGGAAGATCTACTTAATAGCCTGGATAAGACCTGGATACATTTTCTGGCCAGATTTTGAAAGATTGAGTTTAATCTCGGCTTGTGGTTTACGTATAGTGCCTTTCACTTTTTGATATATTTTTCGATTGTTGATTTAAGAATTTGAAAAAGAAATGAATTTACAAGAAATATGCAGGAAAAATAAAGTAGTATTTGATGTAGAACATATAAAGTCATTGGGGAACATTAAGAAAAGTTGTAACTGATGAATTTTATGTGATACCGGGATTTCATTGAACTTGAAGGAAAATGACATTAATCGAGTTTAAAAACATAAAAACAAATCTAATAGAAAATAATAATAAATAATTTAATTGAAATTTCATACAAAACATTTATGAATAACTGGCATAACCTTTCCTGTAAACATAATTTAGTGAAAATACAAATTTTTCATCCCAAAGAATTCTGTTTGAGAAACGAATTATTACACGGTACATTTTCTGACAAACCTTCAGGAACAGGAAAACCACTTGCAAGCATTGCTAATGAATGCCATTAAAAAGTTTCGAAAATATTATGAAAAAGAAGAAACGTATGAAAGTGGAAATAATAATTGCTCAAGACAATAATTAGAAGTCTTAAGCTATAAATTAATACGAGGTCTTAGTAAAATGTAAGTTATAAATGTAAAATGTAAATTATAATTTTCAAGTTATTAAAAATTATAATTTCGTTTATCAAATTACACAAAGAATTAGTAATTTTATAAAAGATACTTTTATTCCAAACATAGTTTAGGTAAAAACTGAAGAGTTTGTAACTCTTTATGCGCTTTAGAAAAAGTTATAAAGTTACGAGTTAATTCTTGCTTTTTTTCCCTTTTAGAAGGGTTACTTGAATAATAATACTTCTTTAACATATGAATTTATTTGAACGTAATTACGTTTTTTACGCTACCCATTTTTTACATGGTGGTTAAGCATTAAATTTTTCTTGAAGTATACTTTTTTTGTATCTTGAACATTTAAAGAGTACAATGAAAGTATTAAACTACCTAAAACAAAATATTATTATAGAAGGCATTTTTTTCTATCCTTATCTTTTTTATATGAAGGTTATTTCTAAAAAAATATTTTTACGTTTTATTTAATTTTTGCTGTTTTTGAGTTTATTATTTCGTAGTTTTTACTATACATTAATATTACATTTAATAAGTAAATTTTGTAAGATCCAAAAAAGCGCCTCTTTAAAAAATGATATCTTTCATTTTATGTAAGAAATTTGTAAAGATAAACTTCCGCTATGAAAATATTATTGATGATAAATTCCTTATCATTACCTTTATAGTAGGTGTTGGCGAGAATTCCTTTGTATAGATTTAGCTCCCAGCCAACTGTTTCAACCTTTTTGTACGAAAAGTATAGAGATCCCATATGGTTGGGATTCGTTTTGCTTATAAAATTTTTTTAAAATTTACAGTCCATTTAATTATTTTGACCAACAGTAGGGATGTCTGCAATTTAAACTTCAAGTCAATTACGTGCAACTTTAATAAAAAATAACGACGAGAATGTTCAGACAAGAGGATATAAAACTACTTTCCATTAGTATAAATCTTTAACAGTTACATAGTAAAAACTTGAAATAGTAAAATAAAAAGTAAGCCATCATGATCCCATTGAATGAAACAAATTTTTCATACAATTTGTTGAAATAATAGCAAGAGATAATTTTTATTTCAATGTCATTCTGAAGAAAAGTGTACCATTATTATTATTATTACTTAAAAATGTTTAATAATATATTGGATAAACGATATTTTTTTCTCTCTCCAACTTTTTTGTTGGATCATTTAGCGATAAAAGTATTTCCTTTTTTCTTTATCTACTTTTTCTTTTTCAGTTGAATTTGTATACTTTAGTCAGCTGGAATCCATTTTTATAACTTAGACATTAAAGAGCATTTTTACATTTCTTTAACTTCCATTTCTATTACATGTTAATAACCTCTGATGTGTATTGTGTGCGTATTTATTTAGGATAGTATTATATATCCATGTTTAAATGAAAAAATAAAGTTTCATTGTAAAAGTGTTGCCTTTTTTCAATTCCTATTATTATAAAGCGCTCCCCCTCTCTCTCTCTTTATATATATATGTATATTTTGTTCAGATTTTCAATTTTTAATAAAATACTTTCTATTCATTCAATGAAGTTCAAATTAATCTTTTTAAAACTTGTAGTGGATGACACTTAAACATTATTTGAAAACTTGGTTTTGGGTAATTTTTTTTATATATAATGTGTTTTCAATTCTAGTTCAGGACTTGTTTCTGTGATAAATCAATTATTCAAAATGCAAGATATCACAACGCCTATAGGAGAAAGCAAACTTCTTGGAAGATTGTTGCTTGTTTGACTGTGTTCTTGTTCCATGGAAGAGCTCTGTTTACACTGCCATGGACATTACTTTTTATGGAAATTTATATTGAAAAACTTTCCCCACAAAAAAACTGAAGGAACACAAGAAAGAAAAATATTCTAAAAATGTTAATAATCGCTTAGTTATTAAAAAAAAAAATCTAAAATTTTTTACTAAAACGTTATATTAAAGTAATAGTGAATTCATAACAATATTATTTTTCTATAGTACAAAATATTAAGATTATGAAAATTAATTTCAATGCTCAACATTTTATCCATGATATTTCACACGTTCTCTTCTGTCCTGGATATTTGTGTGAAAAAAAAAGTTCTCAAAGAGAATTTTATTGACAAAAATTTAAAATTGTTAACTTTAATTCGCTAAAAAAGCATAATATCAAAAGAAACTATTTAAATATATACCTTGTATGCATCTCAAATTATGAAGGAAAAACAAATTCCTCAAATTAAACGGTTTAATTCCCAAATTTGTATTTATTAAGGTTATTTAGTCAAAAATTTTATTTGATAGTTCGTTAAGGGAAAGTCATTCGTTAAAATTGTTGATATCAGATGGTTAACATAGCATGATATCAGGAAAACATGATATCAGAAGGTAATTGAAAAGATTAACAAAAAAAGAATGAAATAAGTTAAAAATATTTTAAGATAGGAATAGAAACAACGAACGTAATTGAACCCAAGATTAATTTGCTGAAGAAATTCTTATTTAAAGTGAATGAATGATTACTTATCGCACGGAAGCGATGACACTATCTGAAATCAATTTTGAAACGGACTTCATATAAGGGGGGAGGAAATACATTACTTTAAATAAATCATGGATTCTTAAAATGGGTGGTACTGCCCTCTGGCAAACTTTGAGATATCTTTTGAAAGCATAGTTTATGCAGACATATCGGAGAGGCGTTGAGTTGAAATGCATTGGACACCGGTTGCGTGTGATCTGATATAATTAAAGCGGTTTATAAAATAACTTTGGAAATTGATGTCTGTCATGAAAAACTTTTAAAAAGAAGTTAATCGATCGAATGCATATTTTTAATTATGTATAAGTGTATAAAATACTTATGGATGTACTGGTTTTAGAGCAGTCTAATAAGTTTTAGAAAAGAGAGAGATCATAATTTTATGAAATTTTATTAATGATCAACGAAGCTATTAATTAAGTATTTTCAGCAATAATTCAAGTACTTCTCATTATCATTAAAGTTTTCAGATGTATTATACTGTTCGAATTATATAGAAATGGAACAAGTATTTTTTTTCTTCTTGTCTGAGTCGGTATATGATTATCAGTGATGTCTTGAACCCCATCAAATCGGTTATATTTGCCTAGAGGTAGTGTTATTTATCGTCCTTGACTATAATTTACTCTTTTGATTGGTTTTTGGTGTATCAATTGTCCAGTTGAGGGCCTTTTAGTGGGGCAGCTGATGGTTACAGGTTTGAGTTCCTTGTAAAACGTATTACTTGAACTTGTTCTGAGATGGATATTATTCTAAAGAAGCGTTTTAAAATAATAACTCTTAATGAACACACTTCTATGACTGTGTGAAAAAAGGCTACGGTAGTTGTTGTGGGAAAATCAAGTGTTTCAAGAGTTTTAAGATCATTTCAAGATTCTGGACACATTTCCAAAAAAAAGGAAAATGTTGGCACAAACAGAAAACTACTCCAAGAACTGATAAATTTCTAATAAGAAATAGGTCCAAGAAAAATAAGGAAAGACTTTCGAAGGGTTTATTGGTTATGGTGCTGAAGTGAGACCTGTAAACTATACAGAAAAAGCTTTTGGAAGTTAGCCGTAAGGCAACAAGGCCAAGGAAAAAGCAATTTCCAATTCAGAAAAAGGTGAAAAAACTTTTAGCATTGGCCAAAAATACCAATACAAAGCTGTTAACGACTAGAAGAAGGTGATTTTCAATGATAGAATTCATTTATTTGGGCAGGGATGCAAATTAGGTTTAGTTAGATGAAGTGAAGATGAAACTCTCCTGCCAGATCATACCCAACAAGCTGTAAAACACCATTCTAAACAAATGTTTTGGGGTTTTCACAACAAATGTCATTAGAAGCTTAGTTCCTCTTAAGGCCATGATGAATTCAGTCAAATAGACATAAATATTACATGGTAGAATATTCATGGACACATTTGACAGAACATTTCAACATGACTTGACTTCTTGTCACAATTCGAAATTGGTCCAGATTTTTATGTGGGAAAATAAAATAAAAGTGCTTAATTCGCCTGATGATTCCCAAGACCGAAATCCTATTGAAAATGTATGGCATTTTTTGAAGAATCGCTTAGCTAAGATGAGTTGCTCGACATTAGAACAAATGATAAAAAGTGCTATACAAGTGTGGTTCTACGATGATGAAGTTAAGATCATGTGTGCTGTACTAGTGACGTCAATACCAATACGAGTTGTAGAGGTCATTTCTGCTACCGGAGGACATATTTCGTAATATTATTTCCCTATTCACACATGAAAATATCTTTATTTGCAATTTTCTCAAACAGCATTTTTTGGTGATTCAGGTACACCAGTAGTCTTGAAACTTTATCGAATCATGGAACCGTTAGAAGTATTAGGTGCTTTCGAAAAGCCCTATTCAACCCTAAAAAATATTTGAAGTAAACCAACATGTTATATGCATTATATAAATACATTTAGAGAAAGTCACAGTATTTCTTCTAAAGAGTATTAATTTAATGTATTTTATTCATTAATAGCATTAATTAATACTCCATGTGTTAATTTCCATTGTATTATATTTACTGAACGAAATATAATTGTGTACATATATGCTTGAATTTTTTTGCACAAACCATTAAAATCCAGCTCTGTTGAAATTGTTTCCGATCTCATTTCCTATTCTGCATTTAAACTGATTCTATATTTTTTCCTGTTGCCACATACGTCGAGAAAGATTTTTTACTTCAATATGTTACTCCGAACATCGTTAAAATGTTTATAAGCGTACGAGAACTTTTGTGTATTCTGCAACCAAAAAGTTAAGAGTTCTTGTTAAATTTATATTACAAATTAGAATCTGTTAATAAGTTGTATTCTCTCCTTCTCTGGCAAGCCTTCAGATTTATCTCACATCCTTTTGGAGCTGATTTTATTTATCCATTCATGTTTAATTTTCTCTTCTGGAAAATATTTTCTTATATTTGATTCATTATTTCTCTTATGTAATGGGATCCATTATACACATTTTAACACATAGTGTTTTATTCAATTCATTTTTATTCAATTCATTTGTGATGTGCTGACCAAAGGTCTCATTTTAAAACCAATGCATTCATTTTTTTCTTTTAATTTTTTATCTACATCCAATTATAAAATCTATATCTAATTAAAAACCGTTTAATTTTTTATATCTTGAAAGAATGTGTTCACTTCATTTAGAATTACAAACATGTGTGCTAAATAAGGTACCATATTTCCATAAGGTATGTGTGCTAAATAAGGTACCATAATTGCAACCATCACATAATTATGGAATCATAGATTATACAGGGTGAGTAAACAATGAACCTGAATTATATATATATATATATATATAATATATTATATATTCAGGTAATATATATATATATATATATATATATATATATATATATATATATCATATTTTCGAAACTACTGTATGTATTATAATAAGTGATACATGAATGTGAAGAGAAATATACTAATTGTTTTCAAACAATTATGAACAGCACCTTCAAGCTCATTTTCATTGAAATTCAAACAGAGATAGACAATGACAGAGAAGAGTTTTTGTGTATTAGAGAGTATGCAAGGGTTTTTTCAGTTCTTTAAGTGCAATGTGCATTTAGAAATCGTAACGGTAAAGAAGCACCGGAAAAAAAAGGAATCTTCTGCGATGGTATCATCAATTTTAAAAAAAAAACAGTTTGTTTGTTTTAAAAGAAAAGCAGCGACCGGACAAGCATCTCAGAAGAACAGAGGAGAGGGCGAGGCAGAGATTTGTACTTAGTCCACGGAAGTCTACGAGAGTTTCCGCCTGGGATATTGGAATGCCTCAGAAAACGGTATAAAAAATTTTACGAAAAGGATTATACTTAAACTCGTATCACATTTACAATTGACACAACAAATAACAGAGGACGACAGAAAATTACAAGTGTACGAACACTTTTGGGGTCCACTGTATATATCCTGTTTAAATTTTCAATCCTTAATAAAATACTTTTTATTCATCCATTCTAGGTAGGAATTGACTCAAACTTTTTTATATTTCTTGTTAATGGTTTATTTTAATTGTAATAACCACATTAATTTTAAACAATTTAATTTTAAAAAATAACCATTTCTATACCGAACGCCTGATAACGGCCGATGAGAAATGAGATAAATTTGGTAGAGGCTCATATAACAATTGTTTCTCAAAAAAGTAATAAATTGTACAGCTAAAAATTTTATTGTAGATCTTACAATGCGAATGTGCACTGCCAGAGGAATAAATCTACCACACGCTGCGTTATTTTTTTAATCGTAATAAATTGCGAATTTCTTTTGTTTTACCTTTAATAAACAAATAATAAATAAATAATATATTTTTGTTACTCGCGAAACCCCTATGTTTGATTCATGGAACCCAGTTTGAAGGCCTGTGAGATACTCTTTTCTCAAAATCTATCTTATTTATGCTGATATTTTACCTATTATAAAATTCAAAAATCTTAAATAAAGTGAATGAATTTTTTTTTCAAATAAACTTTCACATATTTTAGATTACAGCCAAATTTTCTGCAAAAAATTTAAAGGGTATTTTTAAACACAAAATGTAAAAAAATTTAAAACTTTTATGAATTGATTTTTAAAAATATGATTATTTTCGTTGTATGGACTGTTATGTTTACTAACGCTTTGAAAAATTTTAAAGCTATATATTCAATGAATCCTACGCAAAATGAGCTGAAAGGTAAGAACATTACTAGAAAACAAAAAATGTATATAATTACTAATTATTAATAGCTCTGGCAGATTTATTTATGGTCTAAAACGGGAGTTTTTTGCATTATCAGTTACATAAATATACAGAGAATTCAATGTAAAAGTATTACTTCAATCGCTTCTAATTTAAGCGAGTGAGGACAATTTAAATTTTGTGTAAAAAAAATCATTTTTTCTTGTCACAGAAGGAAAAATTAGCTTTAATACCATTGTTCCAGTTTACTTAAGGGGGAAATATTGATTCCGCTCGGTATTTTTTACTTTTACAGCCATTAAAAAGAAACAGCTAAAAAAGAAATTTGTAAGAAATACGTTGTGTGTTAATCAATCTCATGTGTGCTTGACCATTATTTAAAAAATTTGATTCCTGACATACACTAGGGAAATAATGTATTTTACCTACTAATTACATAATCAATTCAGAAAGAAAATTATTACTTTACGAATATTTAAAGAATTAGTTAAAAACAAAACGTGTGGAGTCAGAAGAATAAAAAATAATATATTTTATCTTCATGTCGAATCCTGTTTTAATGTTTAGAAGAAATGAATGAAATATGAATGAAAATGAAAATATGAATTAAATGAATAAATTAAAAATAATGGGAAAGACTTGAATGTAGTTTCTATTTTTTTGGGATTTCGCCGATGCATTTTTGATCGATTTTTTAAAATGAATTGAAGTTCCCTTCACTGTTTTTCAGAATGAAACATATAACTTTTTTGTATTTAAAAAAATTCACAAATTAATGACAATTTTTTTTGAAATTCAATGAAATCTACAGTACATTAAATAAAAGCGCTTTCCAGCTTCCAATACCAGCAATTTTTTTTACTATTTTCCATTAGACAAACCAAGACAATTACTTCTTTTAATTAAATGCAAATTTTTGTTCGCAGTACTTAACACAGAGTAAATGCACGATTGAATTGGCAGTTTAGTATAGCAGGTGGATTTAAATAAATGTTATAAAAATTTCTTCTATGCACTGTTCAGCGAAAAAAAATGTTTCAGCCTCTGAGAAGGCATATAAACATATCATAGGAAATAACTTAAATAAATTCATTTTAAGTTTTTATGAACTTTTATTTCATAATTATAATTAATAATTAGAAACATCCATTTCATGAGGGGAACAAATCATATTTAAGGAAATTTCTACTTTTAAATCGAAACGATGCCTTTTTCAGTAGTAACTTCTTTTTTGCCGATTATATTTCTCGTTTATCTGAATACATGTGTCTTTCACAATTTCTTGCTGCCCGATCACTTTTTCTTTTTTGCATTGCAGCGCTTTTTTCGAATCCATCGCATTTTCTCTGTTCGAAATTATTTTTTTCTTCTTTCAAGTTATCCAAGAGTCCTTTTCGTAGGAGGTATATTCACTAATTTTCTTTAAACTACAAGAATTTTTTTACAAAGGAAAGCCGCAACATATCAGAGCTTTATTTACAATATTCTTTATCATATAAACATTTTGACAAAAATATACAAATCAGACAAACATAACTACAAACGCCAAAATAAAACTCGAATAGTGGAATTATCATTTTTCACAAATTCTGTTATACATATGTCAGTTACATAACCAGTTACAGATAGTCAATAGTGGCAAAAAATTTGTTCAAGCGAACAATAACTAAAAAGATTCATTACAATATATAAAATTTAAATACCAAAAGTTATTTTAACAAATAAGATTCTTTACTTTGAAACATGATCCATGCATGATTCATTACAAACAAAATAGTCTTTAAATGATTAAAAAAATGTAAGGAGAAAAAAGTTATCACAAACCACAAAGAATCTCTTGTGTGTGCAATATATGTTGTGCAAAATACGATAAAATCAAGATTATTATTTATAATTCAATTATTGATTGTCTATTAATGAATAATTTACAGTAGGTGGGAACAAAACGTATTCAACTATGGATAATCTTGAATCTAATTTCAAACAAATTTTTAAATATTCTGAGTATGAAAATAAATTTTAATGCTCACCGCTTTATCTGGCCGTGGGTAGCCTAGTGGTTAGAGCATCGGACTCCAGACCGGAAGGCCTGGGTTCGATGCCCGATGCCACCAAATATCCTCGGAGTACACATGGAGTAGGTGCTCGTTAAATCAGTGTGTCCGAAAGTCTTGTGGGCGGTCAGAGCAGATACTACGGGTGGAGGGGGCTGGAGAATATTTCCCTCCAGTTCCATGCCTAAATTGTGGAGGTGGAGGTAGATGTTGTCGCCATCTACCGCTTAGAAGTCAAACCTGTCTCAGGCTCTGGCACCTTTCATTCCTTCCTTTGGGGAAGGACACAACAACAACAATCGCTTTATCTGTGATATTTCTCACGTTCTACTCTTTCCTGAATATTGGTGTTAAATAATCTTCTCAAAGAGAATTAAGTAATTTTATTGGAAAAAATTCAAAATTGTTAATTTTGTTGATATTCACGAAAAAAGTATAATATCGAAAGAGAGAGAAACTGTTTAAGTATATATACTTTGGATATACATCGCAAATTATAAAGGAAAGACAAATCTATCAAATAAATCAATTTAAATTCCCAAATTGGTATTTATTAAGGTTATTTAGTTATAAATTGTATTAGAAATTTCGTCTAGGGAAAATCATTTGCTCAAATTGTTAAACGTAATATCGGAAGGTTATTGAAAAGATTAACGAAAAAGAATGAGATAAGTTAAAAAGGTTTTGAAGATGGAAATAGAAACAACAAACGTAATTGAGCCTAAGATTAATTTGAGCAAAAAAGTGCTGAAAAGAATTGAAAGAAGGTTATATTGTTTTGTCCTGCATTTCCATTAAAGTATCACTTAGAGTAGAGTCCATATGTTTAACAACAGAACTGTATAAAATTGTTACTTCATAGTTATCATAGTTTATCCTTCTGAAAGAGTTTCGATTCCTTATTAAAAATCGGAGATATTTTAAAAAGAAAGAAGAGAGAGAGAGAGAAACTGTGAGATGCATCTATTTACCATGTAGCTGTTTTTTCTTAAATAATGAAATTAATAAGAATTCTTTTTAAGAACTCAGAGTTGATTTCAGATTATGAATATGTCGAGGTGACATGAAAAAAAGAGAAGAAAACTTTTTGGCAGTAAATTTGAAAGGGATTGTTGGAGGGTGTTTAAATAGTGTCAAAAAAGGTCAAAAGAGACAAATCTAAAGTTGAAATGGAAACAGTTAAGTTATTCAAATATAAGCAAATTTTAACCTTAATGCTTTAGACCCTATTTTACTTCGAAGGGTAATTGTGTTCATATAAATAAATAAAAGCATTGAAACTATATTACTCGTTTGTCAGTGAGAGTTCTTCATGTCTTATATTTTGTTTCTGATATTCATTTCTTTATATTTTTATTATATTTACATGTTCGCTTCCCAGAAAAGTTCTGCGTTCACGTAGTATTGCTCACATTTGAAAAAAAAATTGAAAAAAAAAAAAGGTTTTTAAAATTATGTTTTATTTAATTCGTTTCAAGTTCAGAGAATAACAAAAGTAAATTTCGGTTTGCTTTCATAGATTTTAAAATAAAGCCAGGTTTGGTGCGATACTAACAAAATTCAAGTAGAAAAAGTCTGCGTTCCCTGTTTTAGTGGTAACTACAAAATTGATTTGAAAAGGATAATGAGCTATTTAATAACATCCTGAAGTCGTTTCGGCATTGAATTAACAAATCTAGTGGTTTCTTCAACGGTTCTATTCACCCATTCGTTCTTAAGAGAACCGTCTTCAGCATATCGCTGCTATATATTGTGTTGACGAATCCTACGCTCCAGCAAATCCCATAGCTGTTCTGTAGGATTCAGATCAAGTTACTGCGGGGGCATGTGTAGTTGATTTGGGACATTATACAAGAGCCAAAGCTTCACAATCTCAGCGGCATGCTTAGGATCATTATTGTGTTGGAAATGAAATGACGACCCTAGACCGAGTTTGGTGGCACTTTTCTTTAAATAGTTTTTTTAGAGCATCTAGGCTGTCATATTTGTTGATAAATGATATGATATACTCCAACTTTTGACAAATTTATTGCTCGACATTCACCGCCACACCATGACTCCATCACCGCCGTTGGTATTAAATGCTCTTTTTGAAGCGCCGTGCAAGGTTTTCTCCAAAACCAATTTACGAATTTAATTTTGCCGAAGATGCAAAATTTGCTCTTATTGGAGAATATCACAGTCCTCCAGAACTCCGGAGGCTTATGTATACGTTCTTTTGCGAAAGCTATCCGTTTAAGCTGGTTGCCCATTAAAATATAAGGCTTTCAACTACGGTATCTAGCTATTTTCAAGATTTTTCTTGAAGTATCTGCACAAATGTTTTTGTTAAACTTCTCGTGAATGTCTGTTTCTATTTGAGTTGCAGTTAAAAGAGGATTTTTTCCCCACCCACCAAGGATATCATACTTGGTTTTTCTCTGATTCTGAGTTTATATATACGACTTGAAGTAGGTTTGGATGTGTAAACTCCTCTAGAGTTAAAGATATTGATAATACACTGGATAGATGAAGACTTACCGTTCAACGGATCTGGCAATATCCCGACGACTTTTTCCATCTTTTCATATTTTCACAATGATTTTACGCCCACTGATACTAATCTCCTTCCTTTTATTTTTCATGTCCTTGAATTGCTTCATATTTCACAAAAACGTAAAAATAATAACATCTCAACTTTCTTAAGTTATTTTACTTGATAACTGAATGCAAAAACTCTGTTAACCTATAACGCCTGCTGATAAAAATACCAAGAATCAAGAATATTCAAATAGTAAACTCACGAAACTTCCATTATCTTATGTAGTTTTAATTCAAAATTATCGAATTCTTGCATGCGTAATATTTAAATAATAGTAAACAAATGCATGGAATGTTGTTAGAAAAAAAAATTATATTTCTATAAAATTTTACCTTTGTTGTATGATTTGTTATGGATAAACGCAGACTTTTTCTAGCAAGTGTATATATGTTCCATTGTAATTTAAAAGACCGGTAAAATTTCTATAATTTCTACTTCAAAATAAATTAAAATACTTTTTATATAAAAATATAAATTACAAGTAATGCGCTGATAAAAAGGAAATATTTTTAAGGTATTCTTTTTTCTGTACAAAATGGTTATTCAGAGATTTACTACTTTTTACATTCTAAAATTGAAGATTTTTATAATATATTTTCGAACTTTTTTTTATAATAAAGGGTAAGTAGAGTAATTGAGTAGGTGCATATTTTACTACTCTGAATAACAATATACTTCATTTCATTAATAAAAGTTATACAAGTTAGAGTATTAACTATGTTAGAGCTATATTTCTGAATACAAAGTCCCTAATTAAAAATATTGTTATTCTTCATTCTGTGAAATTTATTTTAACCTTTATATAAACATAAAGACAATTTTTTTTCTTTTCCGTATAACTTTGAAATCTCATTTTCAGTGGAAGTAGGAATACATAAAAAAAACTTTCATTTATTAGCTGACCAATTCATCGATAGCAATTTATTGATCCCAGGTTGGTTATTATATAATGTCACCACTTTAAAAATAAAGGAAAGAAACCGAAACTTTTAAATGTTTTATTATTCTCTTAGGGATCGAACTTTTCTTCATGAGTTATAGTTACAGAAGCAGTACATTATAGCAAACGACTTCATATAAAAATGTAAATAATACGTGACCAAACAAAACAATTTTGTAAAGAAAAAACTACAGTGACTACTGACTAAAAATATCGTAAAAGATAATATATTATTTTAAAATTAGTATAACTAAAAGACACATCATGTATTTTTCTTTGTAACACATATTACTGTTGGCTGATAAACTGAATCTACGCCAACACATTTAATTATTTTTTTATTTTTCCCGCGTTTCTGTTAATGTAAAGTATCTGGCAACAGTTTTATTTTGTTTTGGTTTATTCGCGATATTGTTCTTATTCGAATTGAATCGTGGAATAAAATGAGGTATGTTGAAACTTCGTTCTTGTGGAATTATTATTGCTAAAATTCTTATTCAGTCGAAATTCTATTCTTATAATTAATTTATTCAAAACTATTCATTCATGTTCTTAGTTTCATTGGATTAAATTTTTAAATGTACAGTCTATTAATTCTATTTAAATTCAAATCTGTATCCCCAGTTATTATTATTTAATAAATAAACGTGATGGTTAGGGATCCGTCAACGTATGTATTTAATAAGCAGAAATATTATTCTTTGAACTGTTTGTTTGTGACGGGACAATACAGTAGGTGGATTTTGTAATCGTACAAATTTTACAAAGAAATCCTCCTTTCTACAAGAACCTACATTTATTTTAAATGCAAATTATTGAGAAACTCACAGTGCTTGTAAAATAATAAAAATAAAAGAAAAATATATTTCTCAAGACATCAAAAAGAAAATGGAGAAAAAAATTCAAATATTCTTAGATTTCTTTTAGTTCTACATTCCCATTAAAGTAGATATCTGCTTAACAACAGGATAGTATAAAAATTGTTACTAACATAGTTTATCATTCTGAAAGAGTTCCGAATCCTTATTAAGTCAAAGATTCTTTTAAAAGAAAGGAGAGACAGAAAAAGAGAAAATGAGATGCATCTATATATTTACCATGCAACTTCCCCCCCCCGAAAGAATGAAATCAATAAGAATTCTTTTTAAGAACTCAGAGTTGATTTAAGATTATGAGATTCACATAAATTATGGAGTAACCATAGCAATTTGTCGTGGTGCGTTGGAAAAAAAAAAGAGTAGAAAAACTTTTTGTCAGTAAGTTTTAAAAGGGACAGTTGGAGGGATTTGAGAGTGTCAAAGAAGTTATAAAAAGAAAAGTCTGTAGTTGAAAACGGAAACAGGCTTTTGATTGTTGAATTTGAAACTAATTGAGTTTGACAAATTCCTAACTTTTAAATTAAAAGAAAAGACAGAAATAAAGTAGAGAGAAAGAATACTTTTTTTTCAGATGACAAAAATATATTTGTACTTTCCTTTTTTAAGCTTATGCTAAAACTAAGTATGCTTTAAATACGAAAACAAATGCATTAAAAACATTTAAAAAATGCTAATAGTAATAAAATTAAGGTATAAAAATCAAAGAACAAAAAATAGAAGCAACATATACAATTAAATTACATGAAATGTATATATGTATATGTGCAAATGTATCAATTTATAGCATGTACGCATATAATATTTTTGTCTTTGTATACAATTTTTTTCTTATGTTCCGTATTCTTTCTTCTTTTTTTCCATAAAAATTGTATGTAATCACATACATGTTCATTTTTTCGTGCCTTTTAAAAATAGTTATTATTTGATATATTAGTTGAATAAAAACGATTTAAGTAAAAAACATTGTTTCGTATAATCCAAAATGTTTTTTTTAAAGTTAAGAAATTTATTTTTAAGTCTTTTTATTCATATTTTAATTTCAAAATTAAGATTAAAATTCGAATGTAAAATTGAAATATTGTAATGGAACACAGCTTATTTTTTCATAATTTTTTTTTATAAATTTGATATTTAATGTAAAATAAATGGTACACTTTTTAAACATTACGAAACACGTAAACAATAAACAAATGAAAGGAAGAATATTAGAAAAATAAAAGTTGTGGGCAAAAATTTTCATCCAAATGAGAAATTATTTACACATGAAAAATAACCATGTGAATTTTTGGACAAAGAGAAAAAAAAATGAATATAGTTATCTCGACTTACATAATATATTAGTGTTACATTCTCAACAGAGTATAAAAAATCATCACAATAAGTGAATAAATTGTAGTGCTGTGTTTCATAGAATACTTACCATTTACTTGATTTTATTTTATTTGGATAAATAACACGTAAAAAGTACGAACGCTGAAATTCATGATTATTATACAAAAAAGAAATCTCTTAGTAGGTGTAAGTATATTTTTTTTTACTAGCTTGTGTGTGTGTTTCCAGTATTTCGTAATTGGTTACGAAAGGAACTTTAAAAAAAATACCAAGGTTTTTGCTTTCGAAATAATTTATGTTATGGCATTTTTTTTCGAAAAAAATTTTCTTCTACTTTTAGCTGCAAGTCTTTCAGCATGTCATAGAATTTTTTTTTTGTTAAATTATTTCCTTCTTGTATTTTCATAAATAAGTATATTTCTCTTGGTTTTCCTTTTGAGCATAATTTTGAGTTAAGGTTATGCATTTCCTTCAGATTATACGGAAATCTCATGCAATTCAAAAATATTTATTAAAGGTGTTTTTGGAATGTAAAAAGCGAGTAAGTAAATAAACAAAACTTGGAAACTTTCCTTTGTATTTATTTATGAATGTGTACCATGCTTTGAATAATACATTTCTTGAATGAAGAATACTATTTCTGCACAAATAAACTAAATACACAGACGGAAAAAAAATCCCAACACCAAGCAAAAATTATTAAAGAGTAATGAAGCTTAGACAATGAAATTATCTAGTTAAAATTTTTAATTGATTAAATTTTCAAGATCACAGGTTAATTGAAGCTCACAAAAATGAATTTCAAATGTGATATGATGTTACATTAACAGCCAGTATAACCTTCAGAATTTTGAACATAAGCCTTCAAGAAAATGCATGTATTGTGTCATACAGGTGCCAATGTCACTTTGTGGTATAGAGTTCTATGCTTGTTTTACTTGTGTCAAAACTGGGACCGTCCGTGGTGGCCGTAGATGATGCTGGAGTTATCGTCCAATGATATCCCATATGAGCCTTATTGGAGACAGATCTAGTGATCTCGTAGGTCAAAGTAACATGCCAACACTCTGTAGAGCACATTACGTTACAACAACGGTGTGAGAGTGAGCGTTATCCTGTTGTAAACTTTCCCCTTGAATGCTGTTCATGAATGGCAATACTATAGGTTGGATTACCAGACTGACTTACAAATATGTAGTGCGTTTGGATAACCACGAGAGTGCTCCTGCTGTCATAGGAAATTTGCTTTCCAGACCATGACTTCAGGTGTAAGTCTAGTTTGCCTACGCTGCAGACAGTTTGGTTGCAGGCATTCCCCTGGACTCCTTCTGACGAACACACGGTTGTCACTGGCACCAAAACAGAGCCTGATTTCATCAGAAAACACAACATATCTCCTCTTTATCCTCCAATGAGCTCTGATTTGACACCACTGGCGTCGCAATTGGCAATGTCTTGGAGTAAATGGAATACACGCTACATGGCGCCTGGCTTGGAGCTGTCCTTGAAGTAACCGATTTCTAACAGTTCGTTGTGTCTCTGAGGTACCAACTGCAGCTCGAATTTCTATTTCAAACGTAGTAGGATATGCCACAGCCGTACGCCGATTACGGAGGTCTTCAGTAGTGCAACGTTGACGCCCGGAACTCGGTATCTTTGAGGCAGTATCATCCCTTGACCATTGCCCCCAACAATCATGCACAGTCTTTCCACAATTTCCTCGGAAAGAATATCCACCTTCTCGTAGCCGTATTACACGACCTCGTGCAAAGTCGGTGAGCTGCTGATAATGGCTTCTATATCTTCGTGAAAGCATTCTTGGCAAACATCAAATCTACACGTCAAATTTCACAGACAAAGGATGCTCACGAACTTAACAGTACGCATTTAAAGCAACTCTGATATGCAAGTTCTGAGTGGCTCTACTAGCGCCACACTAAAGCGTAAAATTTGAATCAGTGCCATCTTTCAGATATACAAACAGGCCAACCAAATTTCGTTTATCTAACATAAGTTTTTCTTGGTGTTGGGATTATTTTCCGTCGCACAGTGTATTCATACATGCAGTATGCTTTAACTAATACGTTCTTTAAGCTAAGCGAAATTGGTTGATGGTATAGCATGTAAATACCGAACTTTTCTATAGTCATTGTTGGCGCACAAAAACGAGTATTTTTCTGATTTCCAAGGGCTTTTCACTGTGAACCAGTCTCGCCAGAAAGACTTTGAAAACCCAGCGGGTATGTAGCAGATTTTGGGCAGGAATACAGTTGTATTTGTATTATAGTTGCTGCTTTCCCTTGCATTGCTGCCGTCGCCATCAAACAAATGCATAATTACTGATTTCCTAAATTGACACATCCTTTTTTTTCTATTCCCTAGATTTCTTTCATTATAGAACATAAGTGCATTCAACAGGAAGATTTCGAAGTAGGATAGAGTGATTTTATTGTACCAATAGATGGTTTTTCTGAGATTTGCTAATTACTACTTATCGGTCCATTTTTATTTCTTTACAATTCTTTATAAATACCATCGTCTTATAGGTTTTCCCAATGAAGATGATTACACATCTGTATGAAAATCTTATATAACATAACTAATTTGACTGTCACCAGATAAAATTAGCTTGTAAAATCAATCTGAATAAAAAAAAATTCGTATTTAAAGATTTTTATTGCTAAGAAAAACCATTACGAGATAACTCTTAAATGACACTCAGTACAGGAATCTTATACCGCGACGCCCGCGACGAGTTATGTCGTGGCGTTTCTTCAATAAAAATCACCGTAAACGGAATTACAATACTATACCGGTAACTTCATATTATTATATTTTGTAAAATGTCATGTTTTCCTTAAAATAAAATCTTGGCAGTAAATTTACCTGGTAGTGAATGGGCTTAAGACTTATAGTTATTCCAAAATCTAAATTTAGTATCTAGTTTAAGTACTTGTTAGTTTTTATAACAGAAAGTGCCTTTACATGTAATTGCAAGACTTAAACACAACCTTTTCTTTTTAAACATCTGAAACAATTATAACATTTTTTTTTAACTAAAGAGAAAACGCATTTCACTTCATTTTCAAAAAGAAACACTTAAACGGTTTTTGAAAATGAGAATGTATATGAAAGAGAAAATTTGGAAAAATCCTACTAAAAACGAAGCAACAAAAATGGGAGAGAGCATTTCTTATATTTAATTTCATATTTCGTTGATAAATTGACAAACTGCAAGGAACCTGATTTTAAGATAAAAAACTCACAGTCAAACCTTACTTTCTTTGTTTTAGTTAATAAGTTCTGAATTCTAAAAGTTAAAATTTCAGAAGGTTTCTAATGCATTTCAATGTTAATCTTAGAAATTTCTTATGAAAGTAACTTTTCAAACAAGAAAAAAAATTTGTTAACTTTAGCATAAAACAAAATAACTCCGTTTTTCTCATAAATAACAATAAAATAATTAAACCATGTTCTTACATCGGGGGAAGAATTAGAATAAATAATAAAGTTATATTCAGTCCTGGGGAATCTGAAAAAATAAATCAATAAACATTCCTTACAATTTTTATTTTATTTTAAACTCCGATACATGGTATGATACTCGAAGCTTTTAGTGTATTATTGATCGGTAAAAAAAGTAGTAAAACTTCTCCTTTTGTGAAAAGTTTAAACTTGGTTTCTAGCTTTTATATTTTCGAGGTACCTTTGGAAAGGAAACGCTGGAAGAAATTCGAAACAAACTTTTTACGATACGGGAGTACAACTCTAAAAGAATACAGATATCTTACAAAAGTTTCAATAGAAAACAGTCAGGGTGCTATAAAACTTGCAATGAATCAGCCAGAGAAAAAGCTTTTACGTTAGACAAGAATACATATGGTTGGAAGATAGCAACTGCATGAGATACATTTCATTATTAGTACTTTATCTAGAAATTACTTACAGTTGAAAGTTTTGAATCTAGAGCTCCCCTTTTATGAAGACCTAATAATTTCCAAAAAATGACTGAATAACATTTTAAATGTATTTTCCCATTGTGTTTAGAGATAAATAATATCTATAAGAAATATATATATATATTTATTTTTTTGAAAAAAAAATAGTTGAAGGAATTTTTATTTTTAGAGAAAAGTGTAAATATTTCCTACTGTAAAATCAAAACAGAATCTGGTTTTAAATTGCAAAATTTATGTAGTTACAAGCTTCGTGTTAATGTTTCATACTCACGTAAGGGATTGAATAAGACAGTTCTTTTACTTGTAACGAGATGAATTTGCAAGGTCTCAGTTTGGGAAACAAAGAAATAGTGCTTGAACTAGAAGCAAATAAAATAATATAGGGAATCCTAAATAAAAATATGTTAAGATCATATAAGATTCAAATAAATAATTGTCGTTTCGTTTTTAATGTTTCTTCTTCGACGTTTTTCATCTAGTCATGGTTTTGATTCCTGGTTCTATTGAAGACCTGCCATGTAGAAGCATGGATGCATGTTGAATTTGTTCAGCCTTTAGATCCTCATTCTAGTCCGAGAAATTTGGACAGCAGGATGCCAGCTCAGTTGTCATCCTCAATACTTGACAGTGTTTCAAAATTATGAGGTCCGTCGCCAGTCACCTTCATATAGCTTCGAATGCGACATTATTAACAATCAGACAATTGTAATTTTTCTCAAGAAGAAAAGTTATAATTCTTTAAGAACTCCTTAAGATGCACTTAAGGAGTCTTCACTTGCATAAAAACAAAACTTATGAGCATTTAATAAAATTTTATTTATAAATGCGTTTGTGATATTCAAAAGTACTTTTTTAAGAAAAGAACTTTCGAAATCGGATTGCATTCTGATAAACAAAAGAATTCGACCCTCCCCTCAAAAATGAATTCTAGAAAGTGCTACACGTGAATCAAAAAAGCAAAAAGATGCGTTACAATTATTATTTACTTGCTTAAGCGTGGCTATTCTTCACACGGGTTAAGTTTAAAAAAAATAAAATTCAGTTATTATAGCAATGTAATATTTTTAGGGAGGGTAAATCTCTGTGCAAAGTAGAATAATCAAAAATTAATAAAATTTTTTAAAATGAATGTTCAAATTATAAATTTTAAGCTAACTGCAGTTTGGCTTCACAGTAAAGAAAAATTTAACAAAATCATGTATTTGAATGTAAGTGAGTGAGTGAATATTAACGTCGCACTGTTCAGCTGCACGATTTGAATGTAAAAGGGAAAATTAACATGATAAATTGTAAATAGAAAGTATGAATAAAAATATAAATAAAAACTATAACAGAAAAGTAATAGCAGTTGTAAGTTTATGCTATGAGAACTATGACTGAAACAACCCGAATTAGGTAAAACGAAAGAAAAAAGAATTAATTTTGTGTGTGTGTGATAAACTAATTTACAAAATACTATAATAAATAACATATATTAGGAAGCCTTCAACAGGAAAAAAATTAAATTAGTATTATATGAAGAACGGATGTAATTCTATCTAACATCCCTGTAAGACAACTAATATAGAGTATTAGATGTAATACAACACTAAAAAAATCTAATTAAAAACTATCTAAAATAGGTCCCTGTTGAAATAAGCCATAATGATCAACAGTATTGAATGAAATAGATAGTAAAACATGTTGCTAAAATTAATTATTTGATCAATAATTCTATTAATAATTGTAATTCTGTTACAAAGAGCAAATTATAAATATATATGAGTATATATATAAATACAATGAGAGATAAATAACTATAGAGGTAATTGAAATATATATATATATATATATATCATATATAATATGACAGTATGATAACGTATAAAATATGTATAATATATCCAAAAAACTACATGAGAAACAGATTATCAGAACCAATGTTAAACCACGATTGCCAAGACGTAAAATAATATCCATTAAATGAGAAAATATTTTCAAGATGCATATTTTTTCTGTAAATACTTTTTGGGAATTACGAATGATATAAAAAAATCTACATATTTCAAGATTGTTAGAAGCAAAAAATTAAACCATGATGCTATATGACGAAAATTGAATTGGTCAACATTGAATTTAAAAGAATCTAAAAGAAAATATGAGGATATTGTTTCACGTTGCACTTCATCATAGCTTCAGTAAATAGCTTCTTGTCAAAACGCCTTTTTCTAATATTTTGATTTGAAATGAAAGATGAGTACTTATCAGTCATAGGGACTATAAGCCCAAAAACGGTGGCAGACAATAAACATTCAAAATTCTGGTTTCTCATGTAAATAGGAAGCATTATCTTCACAATATTACCAATCTGTAAAAAACAGTTTGTTTAATTTAATGTCATTTTAGCAATATTTTTTTACCATTTTGCTATAATGTTGAAAAGATAGAATTTACCGGTAAAGAAAAAAATCAATAACCTTCTTTTCAATGGCGAGTAATGTCACAGCAATGTATCTACATGGAAATATTCTATACCTATGCATATTATGCATATATATACTACCAAAAAACTACCTGAAGAACAGATTGTTAAAAGGAAAGTTAAACAATGATGCCATACGATAAAAAATTACACTAACATTGATTTTAAAGTCCAAAAGGAAATTACTTTTATGTGCTATTAAATCACATCCATAGTTTCAATGAAGATGTTAATGATAAATAATGTTAACTATCTTTCGATGAGAACAAAATATGAGTGCTTATTGTTTATAAAAACCATGAAGCTAAGTATAGCAACATGTAGAACACAGTTTTCTAATTTTTTTTGTTACAATATGGAACATTTAGAATTTGTCGAGGAACAAAGAAAACAAAATTTTCTCTAAAAGAAAGAAATTTTCTAACAGATAATTTTTTGAACAAATTGATCATAATATGAGAATAAAAGCAGGTAAGTGAGGGTGTAATTTCATTGGTTGTGAAAAAAAACCCGTTGATATTTGTGCAATTAATAAGTAATCATGATCTATAAGATTCTGTTTACAAAAGACCTCACAAGTTAGTATTTGGCTAAAAAGCTGATTTTGAACCACGGTATCACGTAATTATTATACACTACAATAATAAGCAAGAAAAGGATATTTCAGAAAATTAACATATATATAAAACTGTCACACTGAAATAGATATTATAACATTAACTTAGATGAAAAGTATCACCTAAAACAGAAAAAAATTAAGCCTTTATTTTGATGAAACTGCCTTTAACAATTCTAAATATACAAAACACACGAAAAATCTTAAATATGAAAAATTTAAACAAAAATAAAATAAACATAAATAAATAAAAGTAGCCTTACATGTAGCAGAAATTATAACATTAATTAAAATCAATAAGCTATCTTAAATAAATAAATAAAGGCCTGATTCTGATGAAGCTACCACAAACAGCTCAGAACAAAAAGGACATGTCAGAAAATCTTATACCTAAATAAAATTTCTAACTTAAATCACAATATTCGCAATCTGATAATCCCAATTATTTCGACTTGAGTGTCATTTTATTTCTATTATATACTACATTTTTCAATTATTTTGCTACAATGATGAAACATGGAATGGATGAAACATGGACTGAAAGCAATACCTTTTTTTTCATGAAAAGGAAATGTCATAGGAATAGCGTTTTTAGACAAAATGATCATGTTACGCAAATGGAAGTAAGTAAGAAGTACCGCTGAAATTATCTGATATATATATTTAGGTAATGATTTAAGTTTACTTATTTTACGGCCTGACAACCTTATGCATCGTTATATCAACATCATTTGGATTGTAATCCAAGCGTACAACCCTAGATTGATAATACCACCAACATTCAGGTTTGTGACTCTATGGAAAAGCAACCGGAAACTCAAGGTCCTTATAACTGATAAGTACCAAAATATGTACAAATTTTTTGTGTGTGCATTGTGTTCACTCTTTAAAAATCAACATAAAGTTAATAAACAATATGGTGGAAGCAAACATTTCTCAGATACAGCTTAAAGGTTTAAAGGATGTAATTAGGCTTTCTTGATATTCATAGCACAGGTAAGATTATCAGGATTATAAAATGAAGTAGAGCACATTTTATGGAAGGAAAATATCTTTGAAAGAGGCCAGTTCAATACAGATAGTAGAACTACATTTTTTAAATGAGTTTTGTGTGTGTGTGTGAATTATGTTAGGTTATATTCGATTCCAAGCGTTTATTA